>VACF01001290.1:0-14994 GCA_006891605.1 Pleurozium schreberi
ATTTGTTATATCTTCAATCTCTAAAATGTTGCAATGTATGTGGTAGGAAAAAATTCTTTTTTACACATTCTCATTGTTGTTTAGTATTGAGGTACAATTTTATGTTGCTGAATTTTTGTAAATATTTTGTATTTTCTTTCTTTTTGCCTTGATGGCAACTTGACATATTAAAAAAATGATAAATTGGGCAATTTTTGCTTTGTAATAGTAAAGTCTGTCTTGTGAGTGGATAGTGAGGATGAGGTGCATTTCAATTAATGCACCCCCTTCCATTCACTCAAAAGACGCCCAATTAGTTTTTTCTTAAAATACTGATTGACCCCTATTTGTGATTAATTTGTTGTTATTAACCCACTACCTCCTCCCCCTATTTTTAAAATTTTGGGGGAGTATTTCTATTTTGTATGTACACTTGTCCATATCCATTTTCCGTGTCCCTAACTATATTTCAAACAAGTGTTTGCATCCAAATCTATATTTCTTATTCACCAAGATCAACTGCAGATCGGAAGGGGGGGAGGACTTTACTTAAAAATATCTCACAGCTCTCATTTTTTTTTTTTGGGGGGGGGGKGTCTGTTAAATTTTCAATAATGGTAGGTTGTCATCTTTTCAATGGATAGTGGATAGTATGTGATTGTATATTTCCTTATTCCGTCAATTGAAGTTGACACTGCAATGCTACTACACAATAAGCATAGTCCAAAAAATGCTAGAAATCGCTTGTTGTTGGCTGGATTTAAGTTTAAATTTTGACCTGAGCGTGCAAATGATGGCTTTGGTCTGATTTTGAAATTGTAGCTGCAAAAAAGGATGCACAAGAAGCTTATTGTTGGAAATGCAAATGATGACATTGAAATTGAGGTTGTTCAAAAAATTAGGCTTTAGGGTTCTATAGGCTCGTTTGCAAAGATTATGGTTTAAGATTATGGAGTTTATGATGACTATGGGTTGATTTATAAACACCTTTGGCGTATTTCTTTGAATAAAATTTTGAAAATTCTTTTCTTATAACTATTACTGAATCCTTTAGAAATCATCAAATGAATAAATGACTAGTGTACTCATTTCACAGTTTTAGAGTTTCACAACCAATGGAAAAATGACACGTAGACCACTTGTTTTAGTTTATCTGTGGCTTGGACAACAAGCAACAACTTATCACACAATGTGCTTAAAGAAAGGCAGTAATTGCCTTGCAAATACACTAAAGTGGACTTCTACATACAAAAATTTGGCCAATCATTATAGAATAGACAAAAAGAACTTTGGAATTCTATTTGGAAGTGTGCAATATTGCAAGATGGAAATAAAAATTGTTGTCGAGTAAATTTTAGGAGAGGGTCAAATCAATAAGGGAAGCAAGTTGTCAATTTCTAAACAACTACTTTTAACAATGAACTTGAATATGTTAGGTGCTTTTAGTTTGACAAGGCAAAAATACTTCTAAAGTGAGGTTTCTCCCTATTCACATCAATACATTAAGATAGGTAGTTTGTTTAATTTGTTTGTTTATTTTATATGTTGAGATCTAACAAACCACGAAGCGTCTAGTGGTGCTCTTGGTACTGCACAAAAGCTCTATGCAAGGAGGGATGCATGGAATTTGTTTTGTGGCGGTGGGCCTATGTTGTCAAAGTTATTAAGTTCAAAAGCTTTTTATGAATCACAAAATAAAACCAAATCACCTCATATTCAGGAAAATTCACAATTTTCGCATTTGGGATCCTAACGGCCCAAACAAAGCCTTTGGACTCCTTTGTTTCTATTTGTGCCAATTTTATGGAGTATGAACCTTTGATGTGAAAGTTATTGAGTTTCAAAGTTTTTTTTATTACAAACAAACAAATACAAAACTTCATGCCATTTTATTTATAGAAAAATATATAAAATTTTGAAAGAACTTACTTGTCACCTAAAATACAAATAAGTCCTTGAAAATCTTTCAGAACATTTTACAAAGAGAAATTGGACGAATGAGCCAAATGTAGCCACCTTGGCATACTAGAATACCAAACCATTTTTTTAAACTTATCGAAATCTTTGTGAAAAGCATGGATATTTTTAAACCATTGTTCAAAACGTACAAAAATCATGGAAACTACAAAATTAAGATAATCATAAAAATCTCAAAATCTAATGAACATTGCAAACCATTGATAATAGTTGAGAAACTACAAATATTAAAACATTTAGAAACACTAAAAATTTCAAGATTATAAATGATCAGTATAACCCAAACAATGAAAAACAATAGAAATGATAGAAATTTTAAAAATCATTAGATGTTTTTCCAAGTCTGGTAGAAGACTGTTTTGGGGCTATTCCCCGAAAATGTTACCTACAATTGTTGGTATGAAATTTTTGAATTCAAAAAAATAAAAAAATAAAAAATTCAAAAATGTCAAAAAGTATAAAGCAACTGGAAATTGAATTAAGATTTATTTATCTTTTTCAAAAAACTATTTTGGAACTATTCAATGAATAGTTTAATTAATTAATCAATTAACATGATTTGATGTGGCAATCTCTTCGCCATGTTAGACGGCCTATGTGGTAGGGTTGCTAGAATTCTCAATGCGTCCCCACAACCCATGGACTTGTAGTCTTCTAAATGCCTCCCAAAACATCTAATGCATAGACGATAATTATGGTTGTCATTTCATGAACTCTAACATATTTAAAGGTCAAGAAAAAGATTCTTAAATACATTTAGGACTATAAATCAATGTCTAATGAATTTGAGAATCAATTCAATCATGAAATGAAACACGGATTGGATTTCTCTAGTAAAAAAACAAAGCGATAGAGATCATTTAGTTTCAAGTAATGTATCATAAAAATGATCACGTATCTATTGTTTCTAGTGACCCTTGAAAAGTTAGAAAGAAGTTAATGGAACCACCGAGACCAATGGGTTGGACCACCGAGACCAATGAATTCAACATCCGGGACCAAATCTTCCTACAAATACACCTTCCTTTGGCTTCACCATTCACAATTTCTTTCTTCAAGTTGCCTTTCATTGTTGTCCTTCATTGCTTTGTTTCTCTTCTTGTTTCTCTTTGGATCACCATGGCTCCAATAGCTCCTAAGTCTAAGCGTTTGGCCACTAGTGGGATGTTAATATTGCATAATCAATGACTAGTGAATTAAGTTGGTTTTTTGCGTTCTAGGCTAATCATCCCAATTTGCATGTGAAGTTCTGTTTCATGTAATTCTTATGAATACTGCAAAAGTTATTTTTTAACTTATTTCAATGTTAAGGCAAGTAGCTAAAAATATATTTTAAGGGAAGACTAGTTAGTTCCTCTATTAAACAGATTGATACATACTCAAAAACATTGAAACCATTCCAATCCAAATAATTTGGTGAAAATTATAAGAGCATCCCCAGTGCGCACCCGGCCAAAAGGGGCAGGCTAGCCTTACTTGGCATGTCCAATGAGTGAGCCGGGCCTTCCTTTTTGGCAAGCACCCCACCACAATTCCGCCTCAAGACACAAGAAGCAAGCTAGTCAACATTGCCTCCAATATTGCCACCTCATATGCACGAAGATTGGAGAAGTATTAAATGTCCCTAAAGTACCTCAAAATATGTGAAAAAGACAAAATCAACCCATACCGGGCCATGGCCAAGACTCTCCATTTGGCCGTTTGCTCATTAAATTTGGCCGTGGTCGGCAAACTTTTTGTCTTCACCGTGTGTGCCTTGGGGGAAATAAATGGGGCCGGGCCCGGCCAATCCCCGGGTTTGCGTGCTTGGTTGCGCGCAGTGGGGATGCTCCAAGTTTGATTTTGTAAGCAATGAAGGTAGGAAAAATATTTAAAAGCACTCTACATAACTCAAATATGAAAATTTCCAAATGAATAAATATCTATTTATTGTCCACCCAAACATTGTCATCATTGAAAAGATAAATTTTAATTTGTTGCCACAGTTATTAATGGATTGATTTTCTCCTTACCCAACCCACCTTGCACTTTGTTTATTTATTTGAATATGAAGTTTTTTGAAGTTTTTTTCAATAAAATAATTTTTCATATATTTTCAATCCTTTTCCAAGATATTCTCTGAATTGCACAATGGTTCAAGACATACAAATTGTTGTTTTTATAAAATCTAGAAAGTCAAAACTTCAACTTTGTGATAGGCTAGAAAAAATTTACTTTTTGAAGTTCACAAATATTGAACTTACAATTGGTGGGCATTTCTACTCTATTATTTTGGAAGGACATACTTGAATAAGGCCCATGTAAAAGACCATATGGTTGGATTTGTCAAAAAATAAATATAGATGAAGATTTTAGCCTTGTGAGTATTTTAAAGCAATTTTGGGCCTCAAAAAACTACAATATTTTAGGACTAATATTCAAAAAAATTACATAATTATGAAGAAATAACACAAAAAAGATATCAAATACAAAATATGGTTCAAAAATTTGAAAATTTGCTACAAATACATATCATGGCATAGATCAAGTACACCAAAATGGTTAATAAGTATGGTCCATTTTATCTGTCACAAGCACAAACTATTATACATTATGGTAATAATATTGGACACTCTAATTATACATCAAGTTTATTTGGCATTGATGTTAATTGCTAAGGAGAATGTTATTTAACCCAATGTTATTGAGCTTTATATAATGATATGCATTTTTAGTGACCTAAGACACGACATTAGATCTTATCAATGCATTTGGTGTCAAATAGAATACTACTAAGAAGAATTGCCTACTTTATTTTGCAATCGGGTGTCCGGGAACATAACATGCACTTCACGTATTGTTGAAATTTGACATTTTTCACACAATGCAATGTACTACAAAATGCCAGTTCGTTAGTTGTTTTGTTTTAGGCTTTTTTTACTCTTGCAAGACAAGGCAGACGTTTTTTTGTCCTTTGGATGACCAAAAACTCATCTTGTGAGTGGGTACTCGCCAATTTTCATCCATTCTATTTGAGAAAGTTACCAAACATATGTCAATCATCATTAGAAGTCAAATTTAGTGTGTCTAATTGCTTTCATATATTTAGGTAGCCCTAATTCTATGAAGATAGTAAAGATTTTCATATGAAAGTGTTTTGTGCCATGCTGCCTTTTTGCAATTTTTGAATGGATAGCATCACGTATTGGTTTGTATAATTTTTCTAAAGCTAAACATGTGCTTTAACAGTGTTTTTCTCCTCGGTCAAGCACTACATATTGCTCCTTGCCTTTCCTCGTGGTAATAGGTCCATCTTTTAACTTTTGAATGCCGCTCTCGACGTTTTGCGACAAAGAATCAAACCGCGTAGGATAGAATTGCAACTTTTCATCCTTTGTATTAGGAGTGAAAAGAGAAGATATTTTCTATTACTTCGACTTCCAATGAGTACATTTGGCTTTTCAAAGTAGATGATGTTACACGGTATCAAAAATACAAGTTTTCCTCGGCCACCAGTCCGTCCTTGAAAGGTTAACCCAGGAAGGACGTTTAGTGTCCGATGGATGATAGAGTATATTTCCGTGTGGAATAGAAGTGCAACTATTCATCCTCGGAATTTTGTGTCGAAATGAGAGATTATCTACAATACTTTGACTTCAAATGAGTTCTTTTGAATTTTTTTAATACCAATTGTTCCCATGGTTTCAGAAATGATGATTTCGACAGGGACCCCACATAGGGTCAAGCGTTAAACAAATGGATAACAGTCATTTTTTTTACAGTTTTTTTATTTTTTATTTATTTTTATTTGTAACAACAAACGTGAAAACCCATTGCATTAAGAATTTTTTTTTTGACAGTTTCAAAGTGCAAGTAGCCATACTTGGAAAATCCATCCGTTTGAATATGAAAAGTGAAGGGAGTTCCGAAAACTCCAAGAAGCGGTAAGCGGTTGAAGTGCGCAGCACTCACTTTTCTCTCTCCGCTCTCTCTTTCTCTCTCTAACTTCGCAGGCGGGGTGGGGTCATTTCCAGTGAGGAAACTTCGCAGGCGGGGTGGGGTCATTTCCAGTGAGGAAACTTCGCAGGCGGGGTGGGGTCATTTCCAGTGAGGAAACTCTGCAGCATTACCTTTACAGCCACAGATTGGATCCCATTTGACAGTGAATTGTCTTGTACTGTACAAAGATCAATCGTATTATGAGCAACCAAAGGAGCTCGAGAGACGGTTTTCACCTCCACCGGAGAAACTCCGTCAAAGTATGCCAGTTCCATTCTTCAGTACCCGATGTGGAGCCCAATCCGCGCGCTTTCAGTTGCCGAAATCAGGTTGAAGAAGACGRAACTCCGGCATCTTTTTGAGGTCGAATAGTGGATGGGAATCCTTGCCGATTGCTCAAGAGTTCATTGGTTTGGAGGCTCCTCCAATCACCCAACTGACGGAAGTGGACATCATGACCTACTAGTGTGCCATGTGCCGTTGCCACAGGCAAAAGAAAAGTAAAAGTAATTTTCTAATTTTTTGACTCATTAAAACTTTGAAATTCAATAACTTTCACCCTGTGGGTCGGAACGCCACGAAACCAAGCCCATGCACCTGTCCTCGTTGAGAGCTTTCCGACGGTACCAAGCATGCCACCGGGGGACGCACAGTCCGGGAGATCTCAACGTAACAAACAAACAAACAATACAAACAAACAAACTGATTTAAAGGATAGATTTGTCAAAAAAATATGATCTAGAAAAGGATTCCTTCGAAGTTAATAAATGTATATAAAAGAGAGAAAGAATAATGAGGGATTCATGATCCAACACAACACTCTGGGATTGCTCAGCTTCATGACGTAACTTGCATAAGTTAAGTACTGTGTACAGTGTATGTGGAATTGCAGCTTTCTAATCCCTTCCGTCACATGAGTGTACCTTCATCAGTTTGAGAAAAGCGGTTGTGCTCAAAAGCCCATGTCCCTGGTTTCATGCCAAAGTACAGGGCCGTAAGATTCTTGAATTGGAGCTTGTTGATAGGAAGGTATACCTGGCCAGGGGTATGGAGTATTGACAGTGGCACAACACTGTAAGTGAAGACGGGTACCATCCTGACGGAGGAGGACCACAGAGGGCCTGGCTAATAACATAATCTGGCCACCAATTGACAACTTGAGAAAAATGATTTTTTGTTCAGCCCATCGAATTGTTGGATCATGCTGTACTAACCACGGCGTCCCTAATACACAGGGATATTGCCCAGTATTGGTCAAATCCGCCACCAATAATTCGCGATGCCCATCAATTTTTAACTCAATTGTGGCCTCGTGTGTAATCAGGCCCGAGTCAATGGTTCTTCCATCGATCACTTGTACTTCTTGGGGAACCTTCTTAGGCCGAATCACTGCCCGGCACATATTAGCAAAATCCGGATGCATGAAAATTCCCGTGGCCCCCAAATCCACAAGAGGTTTGACCTTGAATKAATTAATTTGTCCATCGACCGTTAGATGAGCTTCAGAATTAATTGTGGCTCTTAAATATAAAGGTCCTGTCATTCCTCCTGTCTGCAAGGAGTGTAATTTTTTCTCTCTTACATCAACTACTGACGTTGTGGAACTCAAAATTGCTGCAACGTGTGCATCGCCCGGGTACTGAGCGCACTTCCTTAGTCCCGGGCACGATCTTTTCCCGACTCTCCATGTTGCATATGAGCTTCATCCAATACTGCGCAAGATAAAGGTTTAGAAGGGTTGGTCGGGCATTTTGACCTAATGTGTCCGAGTTGCCCGCAACCCCAGCATCTTCCCTCACGTTGATATTCCAATCTTTCTGCTGCTGTTTTAGCAAGTGCCGTAGTTACCCTGATAGCATCCAATTCCATCGGCATTGGTCCTGAGCTGTCCGATGTGGGTTGAGCGCGAATAGCATAATCTCTTGTGGTCGAATTTGGCAATTTTGGATTCGTATGGGGATTGTAAGCAACTGTTGAATATGAAGTTTCGGGTCTTCGACTTTGGTGTCTTGTCCAAAGTCTTTCGTCGATGCGCGATGCCATCGCCATCGATTCCTGGATTCCTCGCGGTTGAGTTTCTGCAGTGGCCACAGAGTCAAGAATCTCATCCTTTAGTCCTRCACGAAATCGCGCCACAAGACTAGCCTCGTTCCAGTCTACCTGAGTCGCTTGTTCACTAAAATTCGAAATGTACGCAGCCACGGAGCTTGTTTGTCTTATCCTTTCCAAACGGTCCTCTGCGTTTCTCCTTCGATCGATATCTCCGTATACAGCAATCACTACTTCCCAAAATACGTTATAATCTACCAATAAGTCGTGCGGTCGCCCTTCATCGAGCGCCTACAAGAGTGGCATCGCCCAGTTTTGAGCAGACCCGCTCATATAAGAGAGCGCGTACGCAATTTTGTCCTCATCTTTCCGGTAGGTATGAGGTTTTCCTCGAAACACGAGACGTAACTGGGCAAACCAGCGATAGACTTCCCCACCTCTTTTACCACCAAACTTTTTGGGGTCAGCAACTTTCGATTCTCGATCTCTGACCCCCACGTTGTCGTACCTCTCCGCTCCTTGTTGATCTTGGACCGTGGTTCGGTAGACGTGCGGCGAAGTTGGAGGCAGTACTGCCATTTCTCGTTCAGAGATCTGCTGCACCATATGAGGAAAGGCAGATTGAAACACAGTTTGTATCTGTAGTCGAATAAATTCAGCCCATTCGTCACCAATCCCCTCTGGCATTTGGGGACCTCGCTCAATCTCTGGTCTTTCCTCATCCATGATCTGAAATTCTCAATTCTTCAAAACAACGGACGACCCAAGAGTGTGC
Organism: Pleurozium schreberi; assembly: GCA_006891605.1. Lineage (NCBI taxonomy): Eukaryota > Viridiplantae > Streptophyta > Bryopsida > Hypnales > Hylocomiaceae > Pleurozium > Pleurozium schreberi. The sequence goes on from VACF01001290.1 coordinate 8,759, forward strand.
CGATACCACCTTACTGACTGATAACAACCGCACCCCAAGTACCTTCCGAAGTGTGGATAATATAAAAGACGCAACCTAATGTTACGATCAAGAATACTTGATCTGTTCCTTATCGACACTTCACGTAAATCGAGAATCAGGAGATCACATATAACAACATACAACGATGCGACAAAGAGAAGAGTTAGTCAGAGCAATCCGGTTCATTCGTATTACATGAGGTTGCATGAATGTTATTCCCCTCCTTGGGGTATTTATATCAACTTACAAAGAGAGAACCTAACGTCCTACAACGATTACAACTGTAAGTTCATGTTATCTTTTGTAACGGTGATTAAGTCCAGCTGTGAAGACTTGGTCTTAACACCATGCCACGGAATGGGTGGATTTTTTCCTTTGCTTATTTTTCGAGGAACTTTTGGGACATTAATTGCTTCTCCATGCTATGTGTGGGTGAGGTGGGGCTTCTGGAGGCTGTGTTGACTTACCTCCCGTGTCTTGAAGCAGAGGTGCATAGGGGTGCTTGCCAAAAAAGGAAGGCCTGGCTCACTCATTGAATATGCCAAAAGAGGCCAGCCCACCCCTTTAGACCGGGTGCGCAGTGGGGATGCTCTAAGAATATCTACACCGTGGCTCAGCCTCCTTGGCCGGGGCGCCATAGGCCAAGCCCGGAAGCAAAATAAGCCTCCACTGTGCCACGGCCGACAAAATTCAAAGCACCGGGCGCGGAGAAAATTTTTTTTTCTATATATAGCTTCCGATATGAGGGAAAAGTGGAAAACTTGCAGAGAGCCTACGGTTGACTCTTTTGTGTTTATTTGTCATGTTTTCTTGTTTGGAGTGTTGATTTCTTAATGGCAAGAGGCATTCGTATAGCGGCGGGAGGATGCTGGGGTGGAAAAAGCAGCTGGACATAGTTGTGAATTTGTGGCATTTGGCATCAGTAACTTTCAAGGCCTTTATAAATGCTTTGGGCCCAATGGCTCCCCGCCCCTTCGCTCATCAACATGATTCGGCTACACTGTGATCATGAAGAGACACAATGGGAGAGCTTGGAGCCACTCGGCCTTGGGCAGAGTTTTCTCATGTTAACCCCAACGTGCCGTGGGGATTTGGCCGCCCCACGGTGGCGATGCTCTAATGCAATCATAATATTTTCTAACATGGAATGCCTAAAACATCAACCTTTGTAATAATTTTCACACTACAAAGTTGGAAGTCCCTTATGAGAAAAGTTATGAGGGGTTAAATCAATGATTCCCACGATATGAAAATGGATAATTTCCAAGGCCACCAGTCCGTCTACCCCTAAAGGACCATTTGTCCCTTTGGGGGACAAGGTAGATTTTGGGCATGTACCTATGGTCTCAATTTTTGTCATGATTTTTTGAAACTTTTTTGGAAGATATAAAAACTAATTAGCTTCATGGAAATATAATTGTTTTCTCAATCGGTGCCAAGGAACAAAAGTTATGCCTAAATCAACTCAACATAGAGAAATTGTATTTTTGGTGAATTTTTGAAGTTATTTCTTCAAAATTCATTTGAAGAGAATCTGAAAATAATTTTATAATTTTGACTGTACAGATATCTTCTACTTTTTATGCTTCACATAAACTTCTTTGATGCAAACTTCAAAAAAGTTATAGAATTTATATTTTATAACACATTTGTGTTTTGTCCAAACCCCTTGGGCTTTTAGGGGTTAAAATGTATTTCATATGCACAATTAATAATTCTTTTATTTTACAAATGATTTAATTATTTGGCGAAAGTGAAAGTTTATGACAACGTGCCCAAAAGACACAAACATCTTACAAACACTACTATGCATTAACTACGACATATCCTAATGTAAAGTGTAGGAATGGTTGAAGGGTTGTGATTGCTATCCCCAACAAGATACAATTGTAGAAGCACTCAAAAGTGCCAATTTTTTTCATACTTTCATTTTTGAGTATAAATGAGTTTTTTTTAATAACATATTATTGGCAACTTCAAGAAGAATTCAACCCAATTTGYTTTATAATTTTTGGAGGCTTGGTTAGTATTCTACAAATTGTTAAAGTTGAAAGTATAAGGTGTCTATTTATGACACTAAACTCCCTCCTTGAAGCACAAAACTCTTCAACCTCTCATTGATTAATTCAAGAAACTCATCATCTCCCATTAGTAATTCAATTCTAGCATGAAACTTGAGGCAAAATTTGGGAATATAGATGCAATGGCTTTCAAATCTTTCTATTCCTTTTGTAGGTGGCAATAAACATAAGGTGGCAATATTGGGTGCTCCTACCTTAAGGCATTTCATTTCGAAATTTGCAAAATATATAATTTTGCATCACTTTTGTATTGGTAGCAAAATTTGGCAATCTAGTAATTTAGATGTGAATTATCTCATTGAAGACAAAATTTGTGGTTTTTATTTCCACATCATTCAATCAAGATCACAAACTCTACCGATAAGAGGTTCAAGTTCATCAATTTCTTTTACAATATATCATTTATCTCAAAGTATTGGAAAAACTTTTATCATTAGAGGAAATTTGGACCTTGCTAAAAGCCATTGGTTGCATGATGTACAATCATGACCAAAAACATAAATTTTTTTAATTAATAATAATTTTTTGTTCCGCACAGATCACTTGGGTTGCCATGTAGGACTAGGGACGATTTGTTTTTCAAAATTTTTTATTTAATTTTTTCTTAACCCCTAAAGGTCATTGACTATGCTTTCACCAGAAACGCTCCAAAATTGCCATATCTAGTGCAAGTACCAAATTTTAGAAAAAAAACATTTTTGGACAAAAGTAACCATAGGATCTTGTATCAAAATACTTTGGGAAGATGTGGAAAAAAATTCAGATTTTTTCACCATGTGGATTGCACATGATCGATCCCAGTGGGGCTGATCGAGGAGAAAGAGGAAAAAAATCACGCTTTACAAGATAGTCCTACTGTAGCTGAAGGAGTCCCACATCACTATTTAACATATTCTATGTCTGAGCTCAAACAAAATTTCACTTATTAAAAACAATGTAAGGTGGGTACACCCAAAAGCGCCACAAATTGGTATTGTGTTTAGTTACTATTATTAGGCTGTTTAGAATTTCATATTGTCTTGCTGGCAAGTGAAAGGAGGCTACAATGCACCAAAAAAGACGCCATTTGGATACAATATGCAAAAGTTATTAAGGATCAAAGTTTGTTTCTGAAACAGCCATATACAGTTTGTGTACATGACTGATTTTGGAAATGTACACAGGTTGTAAATGGCGCTTTAAGGTCAGCTGCGCTTTTGGGTGTACCCACCATAATTTACTACAGCAATTTGATTCCAAAATCACAGAGAAGCATTAATTATTCCTCCTCTGTCTGTCAGTGCCTCGTATCCAAGTCTCGAGAGGTCGGCGAGAACGTCGACCACAGCAGCGACGACGCTACACCAGTCACTACTCACTCACTGATCGTGTGTCGCATTGACCTGAAATTTTTTCAATAGTAAATCTCGCGAACGGAACTTGAATTTCGCAGCCGCGAGCTACTGGTGATGCAGCGGAATTCCTGCAGCTCGATCGATCTCGCTCGGCCCCACGGATCCCACTCCTCCCAGCTAAGTTAGTACCCAGGCCAGTTGCTGCCGCAGCGATAGAAAGTGTGTGAACCGTGATGTACTGTTGTGTGGAAATATTCCGAAAGCGAGTAGTTTATAATTTTTCAGGTACCTGAATAGATGGCAAGCAAGCCAGAGATTCTGAAGGAAGGACCTTGGGAGTCCCTGGAGATGGAGTCTTGGGGCAGGACTCGTTGCGGCACTAAAAGTCGACAAGGAAAAGCAGCCACGCACAGCCGTTGTTGTCTGCTTAATTGCAATGCTTGTGCATTGACGGAGTTTCCGACCGAGGTTGATAGTTGGGGGAGAACTTGTAGTACCGAGATCACCATTGCGGTGCAGTCGCGCGGCCTGTGCCTCTCTGGTGTCTGGAATTAATGACGGAGCCACGCACAGCCGTTGTCTGCTTAATTGCAATGCTTGTGCATTGACGGAGTGGAGTACGTGGGCTGGGTGATGTGTTGTACGTCACGATATAGCAGATTGAAGTACCATTTGGTGCACAGCAAATTTGGCTGCTGATCAACACTAGCCTGTACGTGTCCGACTCACTGAATTATTTACCGTTGCTGCTGGCTAGCCAGTTGAGCGGTACGCTCTCCCTGTTTGAAATTAATGGTCTTGAATGTGAACTCGTCGTTTGAGAGTAGTTTTGTCGATTGTGTTTAAGTTTGTACGTGTCTTTGCAATGCTCTTTTTTTCCACCTCAGGTTTTCTGCTTTGGAAAAATTTCATACAAACTTCGATTTTTGAGGTAGTTAGCGCTGACAGGGGATGTTGTGGATGTATGCACTTTAACGGGGTTTAGATATCATAATAACAATATTTTATTTTATGGTGCATAGAACAGAGTGCTGCACTGTCTAGAAGTATGAACTGCGGAATCGATTTGAAAGGCTCCAGACCTGTATATTGGGCTTACTCTTAGTACATTGACCAAGTAGGAATTCARTTGTTGATGCMTAGAAAACTGTMCACAATGCGACTYCGCGTTCGTTTTCAGGCTGTACACAAAACTAGACTCGAGAATACTTTCATTTTTCAAAGAACTTTTCGGTCAGTAGACACGCTGGTTTCTCTGCTCGAATGTGCAAAAGATTGTAGTTTTCGAAGGGCTCCTGATTTCATAGTCCAATTTAGAAAAGCGAGTCCTCCAATTTTTTTCACTGTCAGGACTTGCTGACTGATGACGATGAAAGAACACAATTACCGCGTTTTGCAATTCAAGCTACTTTCCACCGCCGCACATTCACATCAATTCCTTCAGAACGTCACCATCAAGCTCACTTCAGGAGCTCTTGATTTCACCGAATTCTCATGAAGTCGGTCGACTGATCGTTGCTTGTGTTCCACCAGGTTTACAAGCTTCGCAGAATGTCGTCMGGAGTTCCATCCGCGTACAACAACACGGGCGGCGTGACCCCCGACTGGTTGAACAAAGGCGACAATGCSTGGCAGCTCACCGCCGGCACTCTCGTCGGCCTCCAATCCGTCCCCGGCCTAGTAATCCTCTACGGCAGCATCGTCAAAAAGAAATGGGCCGTGAACTCCGCCTTCATGGCGTTCTACGCCTTCGCCGCCGTCCTCCTCTGCTGGGTGATCTGGGCGTATAAGATGTCGTTCGGGGAGAAGCTGCTCCCCTTCTGGGGCAAGGCGGGGACTGTCCTGAGCTACAAAACCTTGCTCACCCAAGCCATGCTCCCAGCCACCTTGCATAACCACCATGATGGGACGCTCGAGACGTCGGCCTTGGCGCCGTTGTACCCGCTGGCCACCATGGTGTATTTCCAGTTCGTGTTCGCGGCGATCACGCTGGTGCTGCTCGCGGGGGCGCTGTTGGGAAGAATGAACTTCCGAGCGTGGATGCTTTTCGTGCCCTTGTGGCTTACATTCTCATACACTGTGGGAGCGTTTAGTCTGTGGGGAGGCGGGTTTCTGTTCCAGTGGGGAGTTATTGACTACTCGGGAGGATACGTCATTCATCTCTCCTCGGGAGTCGCTGGCTTTGTAGCCGCGTTCTGGGTAAGTTCATATGATTGGCATAGTCGATCGATTTTCATGAGATTTTTTGAGACGAGTTTTAAGCAATTTGAATATCATGATTTTTTGCTGAGAGTTGTAGTAAGCAAGAAATTTCATTTTCTGAGATTTTCTGAGAATTGTACGGAATAATTTTGCTGAGATTTTCCGAGGTTAAAATTTTGAGATGATTGTGTCCCCGCTCGTTTCATTGGAAGAGATTCTAGAGCAATTTCGTCCACAACAATCTTAGTTAGTCTCCTGTGTTCATTGGAGTGCAACCCTGGCGAATCTTGATTGTGTATGAAAACAGATGTGATGAAAAAGTACCTTGTTTTGCATTCCTTTCGATTTCTTTGAAGGAAAGATTTCATGGCGGTTTGTTCCCAAGATAAGTTCTTCCCTGCGTCAGAAAGTCTCCCAAGGAAAGCAACATAGGATTGGTAATAGCCAATAAGATATTTAAGTTTCTCTCAGAACCCAAAAATGCCTTCCGACGAATATTTGGTAGACCAGGCTACCCCCAACAGAGTCTTCGTTCAGAAGGTCAACGTTAAACTTCTTCTGGTTTCATGTTCCAACGTCGGCAAATAGAGCTTCAATT
>VACF01001292.1:0-22648 GCA_006891605.1 Pleurozium schreberi
TTTGCAATCCCCATCATTTTTATCAACACACCTCTGAAAATATTTACCTGGCATTGCATTGCTCCAGATTCGTCCAAAATTCCTTATTTGGTCGGTTATGGGTGGTTTTATCTTATGTTTGAGGAGATGTTTTCACCAAAAATGCTCCAAAATTGCCATTCTGAGTACAAATATCAAATTTTAGAAAAACAAATTTGGACACATGTAATTATAGGATCTTCTAGCATGTGGAAAAACTTCAGAAATTTTCATCATATAGATTGCAAGATATAAGTATTTTAATTGACAAAAATAGTATTTGTGGCCCTCCAAAAAATAGGGCAGCTACACTTGACAAGGTCCATCATGTTTGAAACATTGTAAATAAGTTCAAGTAAAGATTGTTCCATCAACTATATACCAAACTTGTATAGAAAGTTGTAATTGGGTCCCTTGCACTTGAAAGCATGATGAAGCTTTATTGTGAAGCGTAAACTTAGAGGCTTAGAGTTTGAATGCTCTTACCATCTCCATCCTTGCCCTCATAGCATTTGACACTTGCCAAACATCTATCCTTTAAACCAGGTTGTTTGTTTGTTTGTTATGTTGAGATCTCCAGGACCATGCGTCCCTTGGTGGCGTGCTTGGTATCGTCAGAAAGCTCTCGGCGAGGAGGGATGCACGGGCTTGGTTTCGTGGCGTTCTGACATACGGGGTGAAAGTTATTGAATATTGAAGTTATTAATGCATCCAAAAATTAAAAAATTACTTTTACTTTAATTTTGCCTGTGGCAACGACACAGGTCACACTAGTCTATCTTTTAAATTAGGATTTTTGTTTGTTTGTTTGTTTTGTTTGTTACGTTGAGATCTCCCGGACCGTGCGTCCGCCCGTGGCGTGCTTGGTACTGTCAGAAAACTCTCGGCGAGGAGGGGTGCATGGGCTTGGTTTCGTGGCGTTCTGATCTACATGTCGAAAGTTATTGAATTTTGAAGTTATTAATGCATCCGAAAATTAAAAAATTAATTTTACATTCATTTTGCATGTGGCAACAGCACAGGGCACACTAGCTAGTCTATCTTTTAAATCAGGTTGTTTTGTTTTGTTTTGTTTTGATGTTTGTTTGTTATGTTCAGATCTCCCGGACCGTGAGTCCCCTGGTGGCGAGCTTAGTACCGTTAGAAAGCTCTAGGCAAGGAGGGGTGCATGGGCTTCGTTTTGTAATGTTCCAACTTGCGGGGTGAAAGTTGTTGATTTTTGAGTTATTTTTGGTTAAAAAAAATTAGAAAACTGCTTTTACTTTTCTTTAGACTGTAGCAACGACACATGGCATATATTAAGTTAGCATGGAATATTCTTCCTTAATTTGTTTTTTTGGTTACTTTGAGATCTCCCAGACCCTACATCCCCCCCGGGCGCGTGCTTGGTACTATTGGAAAGCCTTCAATGAGGAGGTGTGCACAGGCTTGGTTTTATGGAGTAGTGACCTATGACATGAAAGTTATTGATTTGTGAGTTATTTTTGGGTCTAAAATTTTATGAAATAGAACATGCGTTGCCTCCATCACGTGCTTGGTATTGTTGAAAAGCCCTTGGCAAGGAGATGTGCATAGGTTTGGTTTCGTGGTGTTCTGACATTTAATGAGAAAGTTATTGATTTTTGAATTTTTTTGTGGGTTTAAAAATTTACTATTGGCCGTAGAATTTTTTCTATGTGTGGCGACGACATAGGATACACTAGTCAATGTTAACTTAAATGCTCCATGCCCTTCAAAGCCAGAGTTGATGCTCTAAGAATGTTAGGCTCTAAAGGTAGGAGGTCCTAAAATGGAGCACCAAAGATTCCACATTATACCCTAAATCCAAGGCCTTATGAGCATGAAAGATTCCGGAAAAAAAAGCTAATAAAATAGGCTTCCGCTCAAATTGGCAAAAGTAATGCACAAGTTTACGTGAATTCATGAAGCACAATTTCCCATTTGAAGACATCACACGAAGGAGCTGCAGGCCGCAACTCGGTTATGCCCGAGATCATATCCTTGCTCACATCATCTCAATGTTCACAAGAGCAATTTATGGGTAGCTCATGTGAGGCCGGCAAAGCATATGGTTTTTCTGTCAATCTTTTCTAATTTTAGAAATTCTTTGGTATGAAAAAATCTATAACCTTACCCAGTCAATATTTCCTAATTTTAAAATTTTCCAATATTAAATCCTAATCTTGAACTCTAATCTTGAACCCTTGCTTAAGCCTGAAGCCCTAAACCCTAAACTTGAGCCCTGAAACCTAGATTGATCCAACTAGAGACCCAAATGAGGTGATTCTTTGAGGATCATACTATTAACTAATTGAGATATCATAAATTGCATGCATTGTTCTCTTCAACAAATATTTCAAATACAAGGGCATTAAGATGTAACAATGGTTCATATTACAACCTATATACTCTCTACAATGCATGACTAAAGCAATTCCCATGCTCCTAATTCCAAATACATATTCAAATATCAATTGTGAGAATCAACAACATTTGCATGTTGATCAAATTGTGGATATTTCAAATTCTATAAATGTCAACTTACTTCATTTTTGTGTTACAACAATTTGAAATGATATATAGCAAACATGCCAAGGCACAAAAACGTTTTTGGGAGTTCTTAGAAGAGATGGATAAAATATACAGTAATTTTAAATTTTGGCTATCAAAAACTTGTTTTTTGACATGGCTAACTTTGAGATAAATTTGTCTTTCAAATCACAACTATTTTTTTCTTCAAATCAGCTTCTATAATAATGTGTTATATGTTGCATACTACAAATTTGGAGTATCTACTTTTGGACTTAGCCCATTATTCCCTTACGGACGAGACCCATTGCCAATTGGTCAAACATCATGTTTCTGTTCAAATAACAATCCTATATTCTTATTACTTGAAACTACAAATNAGTGCCTGTTTCGACGGATGGAGTTATTATTAATGTCTCTCTCTTCTCTATTGTCTCTCTGACAGGATATTGTCATGTATGTCAACTCACCCGGTGGTTCTGTCACAGCAGGTAAGCATACATGAACTTATTAATAGCCTGATGGATTTTCCTTTTTTAATTACACTGAGCTTGGGTTAGCGCAGTTGTCGATTCCGGCAGTATACGGGATTGGCCTGGGTTTCTGTAATTCCTATTCGTAAGGTAGTTGACTGATGTATGATTCTGACAGGGATGGCAATCTTTGATACTATGAGGCACATTCGACCAGATGTGAGCACAGTTTGTGTCGGGCTTGCAGCCAGGTTATGATCCCTCTCTTTAAGACATTCAGATGGGTTTTTTGGTAGTGAATTGAATTTTGTTGAACGACTCTTTTAGTTGGAGTTTATGGATCCATTGCTGTGTGATGCACTCGATGTTCAACTAAACAATCTGATGATTCACGGTACCCCAATTATTGATAGAAGTTGACTTTCTTGTTGTGGGCTAGGTTAGAAGAAGTTCTTGCTCCTTTTTTTTGGCAGGACAGTAACTGTAGATATCCCAGCGTGTCTTAAATGTCCTGAGCCTATTAGAAAAAGGGAAATCAATTGTAAGTGAGCATTATGACCGACGGTTCAATCAAATTTTTGGTGATCATGGTGATTGTGATGCAGTATGGGAGCTTTTCTTCTTAGCGGTGGCACCAAAGGTTTGCGTTCTCAGTCACTGTACCTATGATTGAGTTATTGATATGTATTCTCTATAATGTCTATTCTAGTCCTTGGCTCTTTTACCGTAACTGCTATTTTGCATCATACCCTTTTCATATTGTTGGGTTTTCTCACATCTCGAGTGTTTCTGGATTGAATACTGCTTTGGTTGTTACTGTGCAGTAGGTTTAGAAGAGTAGGTGCAGTTCTCAACCCTCAAATTCTAATACTTGAATTTGATTGTTGGTTTCTTTTCATTATAGGTAAACGATACAGTCTACCAAACTCACGAATCATGATTCATCAGCCTTTGGGAGGTGCTCAAGGGCAGCAGACTGATATCGAAATTCAGGTGCATACACAATTTTTTTTTAAAATTTCCCACATGTTTATTGCCGACATCCGCTGCATTTTATCTATTGGGATCTTACACAAACTTTGCTTTGGTTGTAACTCGGAAATATTCAACATTGACCCTTGAGTAGAAATTCCACTTTGGAAGCTAGTAATTGCTCTATACTTACTGATTCAAACCTATTTCYATATTGGTAGAAAACGCAGGGTATGAAGCTTCTTTCTATTAGCACATTCTTTTACCTTCCTTGAAGCTTTCAAAATGTATTTCAAGTCCTAAAAGATACGTAAGCAGTCTTTTTTTACCATTGAGGCACTGACACGTTGAAGAGTTTTTTTTCTTGTAATCAAAAGCAGTCAATCTGAATGGACTCTTTTTTTGTTGTGACGTTTTGCAGGCGAACGAGATTCTCCACCACAAGGCCAACCTGAACGGCTACCTATCGTACCATACCGGCCAGCCTTATGAGAAGATTGTTCAAGACACTGACCGCGATTTCTTCATGAGTGCCAAGGAAGCCAAGGAATACGGTCTTATCGACGCCGTCATTTCCAACCCTCTGAAAGCTCTCCGGCCTCTACCCGCTGCTAATGGGTCAGCAGATCCCAGCCCTACTCCTGCCTAAATACTTCTTAGTGTAGTGATAGAAAACAAGGGTAATAGATCCCACAGGCTAGAGTGTTTGGGAGTTGTGACCTCTTATTTATGGAATTTTAGCCACAACAATTTTAGCCTTTTTGTAAACGTCGTTTGAAACTATCCTTTGGAGTGACGCTGGCTCTCTCGGTCAGTTTGATGCAATGTTCTCCCTTTCAGATACTGTACAGTAATGTACGTCATTCTCAATTTAGAATTGATGTTGTACAAGAATTTTAACATGAAAACCTAACAACAGAGTTTTAGGTTTGCAGAGCCATGACTCTGGCTGAAAGATCTCGCACTTGGGTTCGTAAACGGTCAGGTGCACAGAAAAAATCGACGAAGACTTGCCTTTCTCGTCCRACTTCATGAGGGTGGTGCTTCACAATCTGCCAACAAATATCCAGGTGGGTCGTTAGGATGATTTTMCACACAAGCATGTCTTTYTAAGGCCAATACACCTGAAAGCATTTGACCGTACTCCCTATYATTAGACCGCCCATTAGTCATTTCGGTTCAATCTTGTTGGCAATTGRAAAACGATTCAAAATAGCATTCCTTGACCACCAATGAATAACGAGCTTTCAAAGTGCAGAATATAGGTGTACCTTAAATCAACCCTAGGCTCACACGTTTAGAGCATGGACATGTTGGATGACGGTAGACATGTTCATGAAATACTCATTTTAACCCCGTCCGAAACTAGCTCAGTTATTGGAATAAAAKATTCATGATAAAAATTGAAAGGGTTTAATAACTACGTAGTTTGAAGCTCTACATTCTCTCATTATGGCCGTATTGACCACTATAACGACGTAAATGATAAGACTACGTGAAACTGAAAGTCTTCGCTTACCTCTGCCTTTTCACGGTGCTCCCGAGTGACTTCTTCAATAGCCGAAGAAAGCTGCGAGTTCACCTTTTCCATCTCACCAAGTTCCTTCATGAGTGGCTATATTCAGCCAATACCAAGAACACGACGTGAGCCTTGGGATTGAGAAGGTATTTACAAAGACACTTGCACGACTTGCCATTCCAAATCACACACTTGCTCAAGTTTAACTCAACGATGGGTACACTCATTTCCTAGGCAAAAACTGTGACAGTGATCTCTRGGTGTTCAGTATACTTCGTGGAGTATAAAGCCAACAGCACCATGAAGATGATCTTCATGACCAACGTGGTCAAGAAGGTGATTATCACCAAGGTTGAATGAACAATAAAGAACCCTAATCGCATCTGAATATCCACAAGTTACATACCCAAGGGCTCAGGATTGGCTGAGCAGTGGTTGAGGACGCAAACAAAAGCTGTTGCATTTTGTGGATAACATGACACCTGCCAATCCAACATGTACGTTGAGATACGTTACTTAAAACGTACTCCAAGCTTTGAAACTTGTACAAAGCATTCTTTAGTAGTGCCAACTTAAATTTATTCAAATCAAAATCATAGCAAATTAGAGCACCTAGAGCGAAGTTAAAGCCTGACGTACTCATATGTGAAGACAAAGGCTCAGTAGCTAGTGGAGCTCAATTGTTCAAATTGAGCTCGACTTTAATCACCAAGTTGTCTGAGATTCTTTTTCAAGTCTATGATTCCTTTCCAAGCAACTCACAGGGTAATCAACAAATGTTCTTCAGAAGGTTATATAAGTTCAGACACAGTGAACAATCTAGATTAGAAAGAACCGACTCTGAATACATTTTGGCACTAATATCTAGAATCCCCCAGGTAAGTGACTCAAACAAGGGTGAAATTAAAAAAGAACAGACACTTACAGATCATTGATGCACTTATGCTTGTCATGGAGCAAAGAATGATGCATCTCATCACGCAAAGTTTCGAGCTCCACTTGCACTTGATTTATCTGCTGCACAAGCCCTGGTGCCGACACATACTGTGGCAATCCCCCTTGCTCATCTGCATAACATACACGATTAAAACAACTGTTCCACAAGCGARTTTCAAATAGCAAGCTTAGTTATGTCCWTGAAWTATAAATGGACACACAAAATCCASATTAAGGTAGGAAACCCATTCCTGTCGAAAAATCACCCATATACAACGCAAGTGCCATCTCAACACTTGAACTGCAAAACATGATATCCTTCAAGGTTCTCTCACAGTCACAGGTGCTTTCCATTTGATACCTTGTAAATGCAATACTTATGGTTCAAGAGTAGTCTAGGCTCATCATTGGGACCCGACTACTTAAAAACTTCAACAATTCATATCTGCTTCATAGGGTATGCACATAWTACATATTATTGGTCTCCATTTTTTATCTCCATTTTTGGTCTCCATATTTTCGTACATTAAAATCCACTCAAAAATGGAGACCAGCCTCGCACCCAAAAAAAAACTTTCTAATAATGGAAACAAACAAAACAGCTGAAAGCCACGGGAATAAGTTCCCTACCTTGTTAGCTTTCTCATTACCTGCTGATAAATTTCGGGAAATCGGAATAGTACCTGTGTGGATATTGAGAAGATCACGCACACGATGAAGGAATGTGTCACGATCATCTACACCTYCATGCTCTTGGGCCTCAGTTGCTGCCAATGTTAATCCTACACATCTCTCCTGGTCACGAAAATATTTCCAACATCAGTCATTCAAAATCTAAGAATACAATGAATACAGCATAATTTGAACTCACTGCATAGGGGTTCCAGATTTAACTTAACTCCGTCTATATCTTAAAGCACATGCAAAGGCTTGAAACGGATTGCGTGGCAGGAAGCACATTGCCATTGAAAAGCTTAGGAGACATACGATGCGACCCAAAGTGTTTGAGGTATAGGCCTGCAGTTCTGCCTCCACGAGACGGAGTAATTCATAGGCACCATTTGTTGTTTTCCTTTCCAGATGGCAAGCAACTTGAAGAAACCGATGTCTTGCCAGTTGATCCACCAAAAAGCCAATGAACTGCCGAACAAACAAAATTCATACAATGAGAGTCTATAACGCTCTGAAAAGGCATCTSTTGTTTTTGTTCGAAATCAGGTTGATACAACATATGCAAGATCACCTTTTAAATCTACAACCACATGAAGAATTGATACCATACTCGTTATGAGATAATGAATTACAAGGACAATGACTTCTGGCATTCCTAAAAGGAAAGCAGCGCACCTTCTTCTGCTGTGAAATGTAGTACTCCTGCCGCATAACCTTTAGGTCATAATCACCTGTATAACAGATTTAACAATAAAATGATCAGCACAAAAACATATGATATTTACACTCATTGAATGACCTGAAAAGAAGCAACTACTTTCAGTTGCATGAGAGCATGCCAGCACACGATATACCAAGTACAGTGCACCAAAGCAAAGCACAGTCAGTCATTACCAAATTTAACTAAAAACTTCTGAACTGTTCAAGCCATCAAGTAGATAACAAGCAGCATCAACAAATAGCAAATTCTAATCCTACTAACGCAGCAGATCGTTAACCTTGAAGAATATAAGTATCTTGGAGCTGAGCGAGCTCCCAACAAAGATTAGGAACGACCTGATTGATCAATTCAACAGGCCCACAGTAAGAACAGAACTTGATTCAAGAGAAAGCTATCTTACAAATGCAAGAGATTGATCAACAGTACACCTCTACCACAGTTTCTATTCAAGTCCAGAAAAAGGATTTGGCAGAGAATTTGAAATTTGACCTCAGACAGCAGTTTCTCTTCCTTTTGAATAAGAGTGTAGAGTTCACTTCCAACATCTGTGTACCTACGCCTGCAAACATTCTTCCCCCAACATTCACAAGTTCAGAAACCCAAAATTGTTCTAGGTGAAGAAATTTCTATTTTGCTCCACTACGACCGTTAAAGGCTACTTGTGCTCATTCAACATTGCATGAACCCCAATGGCATGAAAGTGGAGATCACCTAAGAGTTTGAAGATCGGAGTGCACATGAGCTTGATCAGCGGAAGACTGAAGCTGTGCTGTAAGAAGCAGAGCTTGCTGTTTAGCCTTCTCTGCATGAGCTTCAACCCACTGCCTCTCACTTACACCAAATCTGCACAACGTTCAAAGTCTTATAAAAAACTGAGCATGACGCAACAATAACTGAAAATCATTACTTCGCTATTGTCCTACTAAGGTAGGATGCTCTTCAAGCGAYCATGTTCTAAATGCGACCCCTATCTAAGAATGGAAGATATATTCCTTGAAATATCTATTACTGTCAATGATGAGTTAGGTAGGCTTAAATGGTCGCTTGAAGAGCATCCTACCTTAGTGTATCCCTGGCAAGTCTAAATTTTCTAGAAAGACCCAAAACTCTTCCAGTGGCAGAAAACTTTCTGACAGGAAAATGAATCCGCAAAATAGACAAACAGGTAGACAGCAAAGTTAACTGCTTCATGTAAGAAACTAAGCCCACACTATCCTTGAAAAGAAAACCAGTTCCATACTCTTAACAAAATGAAGCTAAATACAACGTACGAAATGGGCTAAAGGAAGGAGACGACTATATTCTGAAACAACGCTCAGAAAACTTAAAATAAAAACTAATTTAAACATACATGGATCTGAGGCGCTGCAGCTCCACCACTCGCCGGTGATACGTCCTCTCAGAGTCTCCTGTAAACAATAAAAAAATATAACCATTACTGGAATTCAGTCAAACTTGAAGTCCAAACCAAAGAGAGTATCTGAACGGTCTACAAAATCTATTACAACTGCCATGGAAGGGATACAATGTAAGAATATGCTCGAAATTAGAATACCCACAATTAACAACCTAGAAAAACTATTCCGTCCATCTTTGTGCGTTCAGAACCATCAAGGATTAGATATCAATTTGAAAACATCTGGCAACGAACCTCTTATGAAACGATTGGTCACATCATCAAGAGTCACCCAGGCACATTTAGATTTTCCTTCCTCAGCCACAAGTCGGGAAGGACCCTGCATATCAAAGCTTGACACGATCACTAAAGCGACATATTAAGTCCTGAACTGAAAAATAACAAATCCAAAACACTTGAATATACTTGCTGTATTAACAGCTTACTGAAACTCCAAATTCAATCACGAAAGGAAAATACTGGAGCAGACTTTTATGTTAAAAGGAAAATACTGGAGCAGACTTTTATGTTAAAAGGAAAAAACGATCAAAGGATAAGAACGAGTGTAATACAAGAATCTTTAACGAAACAAAACACGATAACTAAATTGTGATGTAGCTTGGAACCCACCACGTCAAATTGCTTGGAAAACCACTCGCTATTTTGGACAGCCTTTGGATTACCTCTCAATGGACAAACAATCCCTTTCTGAGCCTCAACACCAATAGTTATTTTCCTGTGGGGCACTAAACTAGTACGAGCTTCATGTAAATTCAAAATGTACTTCGCAAAAGCAGTATCATGCTCGCAGACATCTATACATTCTGTTAATAAGAACAAACCATCCCATACTAAGCGTGAACACTTATTCTTATTCTTCCTGTGTGCATTGAACGAGTAACAGCTTCATGTAAATTCAAAATGTGGTTCACGAAATCAGAATAAAATGATGTTTGCATATGCTTAGATCGTGCTAATCATCATCCTGTTACTCAAAGGATTCCTAGAATACCAGAGCTTTCTCTATAGGAATTAATAAAGATGGAGAACACTAGGGTTTGTGTCTTACTGCAGCAGCTCCGGGAGTGAGAGCACATTGGACGGCCGGAGGTTGGTGCACAGAAAATCCAACAGCGGGCGAGTCTCTTCGTACTGAAATGGCCATTCGAAGCTGTCGGGGTCCAGGAGCTGCCATCCCTCGAACCCCAAGTGAGCCAACGTCGTGCACAGCCTCGCCCCGCTCATCGTTCTGCCCCTCGACGACCAAGCCCTAATGCAATGCAATGCAATGCAGTTCCTGGTGCTCCCTGGGAGCAGAAAGAAGAGAAACTCTGATCGTAAGGAACGAACGGAAGAACGACGAACTCCTCAATGTGGGGGCGGGAAGACTGCAGGAACTACATTCGGTCGGTTTAATAAAAAAAAGTGACACATGGCATTTAGTGATTGGTGCAAGGTGACGTGGAAATTCCAATTCGGTACAGTAGTAATGGTATTTAGTGTTTGTAACACTAATTACGAAGCACAACACTAAATGTCAACAATCATGTTAGTGTTACAACATTAAATGTCAACATAGACACTATTTGTCAAATATTGGATAAAATTATTTTACAAAATTATATTTCATGTTACATATTATTTCATCAAATTGGAATGAAAAAAATATAAATATAAATATATGAATTATGGGGTGGTGAACACAACACTAAATGCAAACTACTTGAAATTTAGAGTGTGTGTGGTAAAAGTTCAAGTAACACTATTAGTAACATAACACTAAATACCATTATTAATGTATTGTATTACTGTTGAATTCAACCCCTAAATGCCCAAGGCACCCAAATGTGGTGTTGACAAAACTTCGAAGTTGAAGAAAACCTAACTAAGCTGCTATTTTTAGTAGTTTGAATTTTTGGCAAATGCCTACCAAGGTCTAGCTTTAGCATCAAATATCCGATCTGAAAAATAAATGACTATGATTTTTCTACTCGAGATTTTGTGCAAGAGTACCGTGTGTAATCTTGACTTTTCCTAGTGTTCTAGTGTCCTAGTATTTTGTGCTAGGGCTCTTGGAAATGAGCCTCAAATACACTAGATCTTGGAGACAAAATCTCATAAGATATTCATTTAAGAAAAATGTAGAGTAGAATTTGAAAAGCTATAAATTGATTGTGGTTGTACATGCTAGGCCCTATAACCTCATATATTTGATTGACAAACTTTTTAAATTCACCATGCGAAAAGTGGATTGAATTTTTTTTGTAGTTTTGACACCCTCTTGGTTAAATATTATAATGTTTCAACTCGTAAGTGATATTGTTGTGTTTTCATTTCCAATGTCATTTCTAACATGTCTAGTTTAAATTTGTACAATTACAATTCAAAAAAATTGATACAATTTATCAAAAAAATAATAATTTCAACTTGGAGCAAATTTCTTGAAGCTGAAATTAGGCCTTGGGCATCTTGGGGGTAACCACCAGTGGGTCTTTTTATTTTTGGAGATGTAATCACATGACTTCTATTCTACAAGCCATGAAAATTTTCAATATATTTTTTATGGAATTTGAATTAATTTTGAGATTTGAAATAAGAAGTGAAAAAAATTCATATCCAAAATACAAAGTATACTTTAAGGAATTGGAAGAAAAAAAAATTTGTAGATGTATAGTATATAGTGTAGTGTAGGACAAAGTGGTGCAAAGCAAATTAATATGTCATTCTAGAATTAAAATATTAACATTCCACAATTACAAGCTAAAATTTCAAATTTGCAATAAAACTTTGGATTCTACAAAATTTTCAAATACATTAGATGTTTTTTGGACCGTCTAGAAGACTGCAAGTTCCCGAGCTATGGGAACACATTGGGAACTCTGGAACTCTGCCACATAGGCAATCTGACGTGGCATAGAGACTGCCATGTCAGATAATACTAATTAATTAATTATTTTAATTAATTATTAATTATTTAAAAAATAATTTTTTGAAAAAAATTAAATTAAATTAAATTAGTTTTCAGTTTCTTTACACTTTCTAAGAATTCTGAAGAATTTTTTTTTTTTTTTTTTTTTTTTTTTAAATTCAAAATTTTTTTTTTTTTTTTTTTTTTTTTTTTTTAAATTCAAAATTTCAGACCAGCAGTAGCTGGTTCCCTGTGCAGGGAACAGTTTCAGGGAACAACCCCGAAACAGGCTCTTACGGGGCTGAAAAAACATCTAATGGAAGTAGAAACTTTCATTAGTTGGTTTCAATTTCAAAAGAATTTTTTTATGGCTTTATTCTCATTGAGAAATAGAATCAAAAATTGAAACAACATATTTACTCACTTGGTGATTCATGAAATGGCCATTTCATATGAACAATATTCAAAGGGCCTCTCAATGACATGGCAAATCACCATACCATTTTATAATTTTTTTTCCAATGGATTTTGGTCCAATTGTTTAAAGTCCAAATCTAGATTTTCTTAAGTCTTTTTATGTGAGGTTTTGATGCACTTCCAATTGTAGTATTTACAAATTCTAGTTCTATATCAATCATTGAATAAGTATTTAATTTTCCATCTTATTTGTCATGATTCATTGATGATGCATCAAATCAATTTTGAAAATATGAGATACAAATAGTCCAAAATATTCACCATACACTTATGGATGAAGCTTGGAATGTAGAAACAAAATGCAATTCAAGCAAATAGTTGAACTTCAAAAATCTTAGTATATTCACAAAAATTAAAAATTTACTAATATTTTTTCCCAAAAAACCCATGATTTTCAACAACCTTTGCATTTAAAATAATCTCATAYATAAATTCTACACCAATATATGCAAAATTACTTAAAATCAATTATAGATGCTTCTACCTTAGCAACCCAAAAAATCATGCATTTAGTTGAAGATTTGATGGACTCAAGTATATCTATTACATTAAGTTGCACAATGTCATGACCCACTATCATGATTCCATCCATTTAGATGCTCGTATACTCATCCTTGAGCATTTTCATCCAAAATTTGTCAACACTCTTGACTTTTAGAAGCAAACTACAAAAAATACTATGTTCTTTCTAGTACAAGGGAAATACTATGAGACGAGCAATACTACGGTTTCAAATGTTGCAATGGTTGTACTGGTATCTTTTATATTAAATACAAACATTGTCAATTTTTCATTCACACAATTTTTCATCCATTCATCTTCATTGCACCCTACTGACATCATTCCTGGAGCTTCTGAATAAAACCTTGCCGGTAACTAACCTTTTTAGTGTCGTTGCATTGAAAACATTATATCACCACAGCACAAGGGCCCGTCACCTAAACCCGTGGCCTTAGAGGGGGCAAAGCTCTGAATGGCAGAGCTTCCCTTTCTTCTCCAAGTCTTCAAATGTTTCGCAGTCACGTCTTTGACGTGATTGCAGCACATGYTTGTTTTGATATYGCGGATGAAGGAGTAGCAGAATACCAGGAAACCCGTGCAGCAATGTGATCCTTCCAAAATTTGATTGAGTCTTGTTTGTGGCTCAATCACAGTGCAGGTCCATTGTAACGAATAATTTAGGGTTTAGGCATTTTGCAAGCCTCAACCCGTTTGAAGAAAGGTGTCGGATGGACTATGTTTTTTCCCTCCTTCGAACGATGCATCAGAAAGTGCTGGAAAATCGGTGGCCAAGCTTAGGACCTGCTTGGTTTTACTGTTTTAGCGAGGGTTTTGGAGTTTTGGGGGTTTAGGGTTTAGGGTTTCAAGGGGTGCGAGATGGCGCTTGTCGTGTTGAGAGTGCTCGGAGTGCTCGTCGGATGTTGGAAGGTTCATTATTGAAAAGGATTTTTGGTGACGAAAGGTGATTGAATCGAATGAGAAGAGAGGCTCATTCGCGGAACTGTCAGGTGTAAGTATATTGTAAGTTTATTGGAGTGCTTCAACGATGGCGTCGATGTTTCAATCGCCGATGTTCAATCAACAGCCAGTGCAGCAGATGCAAGTGCAGCAGATGCAAGTGCAGCAGGGTCAGCAAGGGCAACAGATTCACTTGTTGACGAATGAGAAGATGCCTGTGTCGTATCAGACCAAGTGGGCGGATATCAGTCCCGAGTCGCAGCAACTGCTGCTCGCTATTGAGTAAGTGGTTTTCCTTTGTTCTTGCCTGTTTCTGCAAGTTAGTTTTGCAAGTTTGGTTTGCATGTCGTATCAAACTATTGCTTTGTTTGATTCCGAATTGGTCTGTTGTAAAGGTCTGACTGCTCATCGTTCCTTGCAGAGAGAGAGTGCGGGAGTATAGGGAGGAGAGTCGACGTTTGGAGCAAAGGGAGCGGCTTACGGATTCCAGTGCCCTTCACAAGAGCTTTGAATATGATGCTGCTCGCATCTTACAGGTAATCTTATACTCTAAATGTATACTCTTATCACACTTTTCTTAGGAAAGCTGATGTCTTAGGAATTCTTTACATCTGAGCATCAAATTTTGAATCAAATAATTCTGATTGTATCATCTAATGCCACTTCTCTTACGAAAGCTGATTCTTTTCTTAACAAGTGGACGTCAAATTTTGAATCAGACGAATCTGCTTGTCGATGTGTTCAGATAGGAAACCCTTTCGCCCGGTTTTTATTCAGTTTTGTGCGGTTCCTCATATTAGAATGGAAGTTTAAATGTGCAGCTTGTCCCTATTTTGTGAGGGCTTAAAAGCACTTGGGCAGTTGTTTGATGTGGAGAAGACTTGAGACAATTGATCTGTGTGAAAGGGTGATGACAGTTGAGAAGACTTCAGTTGTGAGCTCTACTAGATTATCTCAAGTCGGAAATACAGGGAACTTGGAGGTTCTGAGGAAAAATTGAGGAATACATGTTCCTGAAAGCAATGTATTGGTATCTTGTGTCTGGTTCTTTGATGTTGGCAGTTTCTTTCCCTTCTGTAATGCTTCTTAGATAGCAGCACTACATTTCGAATTAAGAGGAAAATCTGCTTCTGATTCGTCCATTTAGTTCTAGAGAAAACCAATGTATTGTTTGATTACATTTTCATCTTGGAATATCCTGTTGCCACGCATCTAGGAATTGCTTCAATGTAGGGACCAGCCCTTTTATTTCTGGCGAAATGGGGCCAGAAAGCACCATTCAATTTGACCCGGCGAAAAAGGCCTTAAGTAATTTTTGAAAAAAAAGAAAATATTTAGCCAGTCAGCGACCTAGGGCTTTGCGGGGGTTGCCTGATAGCCCCAACCCTAATCGTCGTGGTCGCCTCCTTTGCAGCCCCCGCCGCACTAATCAATTCAAATCTCGCGTCAGTTTACTGCGATGTGGCCTCCTTCCTCGCCTTTTTAGCTTGCAGTTTAGGGCCATCCATCGCCACACAAGTTCTAGCCATGACTCCGTTCATCGCCAGTACCATGCATTCAAAAGCACTATCGCCACCTACTRTACCATTGTCTCCAYTATGTCGCCAACTTGATTTCCACTCCTTCTCTGCTTGATTTCTTGATGGGTTTTGGAGGCGCTGCAATTGCTRAGTTTTCGGTGCATTTGTTCCCACTACRCCTTCTCGTTACTGCAATGCGAAGTTGGATGGTACTACTTCTTTTTTTGCAGATGGGAGGCCGCAAGCATTGGTGGATCTACTGGTCTATATCAGTGTATGATCCAATCGTTGTCCTCATTGCAGATTTTTGTTTTGTGTTGTGAGCAATGACCTCCAGATTGCGAGACTTGTGCATTGTTATGTGTTTGCTTTGCGAATTTTTGTTTTGGATGTTCATCTTGTCCATGACGCCATGGTTTGAGAACAGGTCGCCAAAGGTAGTCGTAAATGTGATAGTCTTCATGTTTTAGAAAACACCATGGCTTGACAAGGTCGCCAACGGTGTTAGTGATTTTCAGATCTTACATTCTTTTACCCTATTTTTTTTTTCTTGCTTTCCAGAGTTTTACACGGGCTGCTATGATGGGTGAAGAATGTGCTTGTCTAGAGATTGAGCTCCTTGATTGTAATGACGACCTGTCTATGATGATAGAAGAGATCAGTGTGCAAGAGGCTGGGGAGCTACGTGGCAACAGTCCATCGATGAAGAAGAATCCACCTGCGGCTATGCCAGGAAGGACAACCCGTGCAGCTGCGAGGAAGTTGGAGTGTGAGGCTGCTCGTAAAAGACGGGAGATTAAAGGGAAGGCCATGTGCATCGAAGACAGCAAATCGTGTAAGAGAGCTCGTGAGGCGACTTCAATTGCTAGCTATTTTCAGAGCTCGCGGAATCCGTCCAATCGTCAGCCCCTACACTTGATCTCTGACTCTGCACCATCTGAGCAAAGGTCAAGTAGTTCAGAGTTTGCCTCAAAAACCATCTCTGTGAATACTGTGTCTATAGACACAATGATTCTTCACTCTGAGCCCCCAAATCTGTCACAGAAACGTAGCAGTACCGGCGGGCAATCTGAGGTAGCAGCTGCTCAAGAAGTTCATCGTCACTTACGGGACGACATGGTTCACATTTCAGATGGTGAAGAAGATATGGAGACGGACGATGATTTTGAAGAGATTCCTGCACCAAAGAAGCCAAAACTGAACTATAATCGAACTAGAAGGTTCCAAAATGAGTGGGCAGCCAAACTGATATGGGCAGAGCCAATACGAGGTAGTGATGGCAAAGTGCAGCTTGTCAAGTGCACCGTTTGCTCGACCTTCGAAAAAAAGCCAAATATTTTGGGTCCCAAGTGGGACACGCTCACAAAGCACGAAGGAAGGAGAAATGCTGCATTTAACATGCCGAAGTATAAAGTAAAGGCAGGCGAGTTTTACATTTCACGCACTAGCCGACATCAAATAAATCTGCGGCATTTTGCAGCAAGGCAGCCAGCATCAATCATCCAACAAGTAAATACTTGTACATCAATGGCACTTTCCAAGAAGATTGTGCAACTTTGCACAATTTTCCAGATCTTGCCAACTGGACGCCCCATGGTAGAATATGAAGAGAGGCAGGCTCTGTATGCATTTCTAAATGTTCCTAATTTGCCCCGAATGCATTGGACGGACAATTCTAGGTGGAATATGGCTGACTACATATATTGTCAAGTGAAAGAGGCCATAAAAAAAAAAATCAGCTCTGCCCACTTTGTTGCTCTTACTTGTGATGAAGTCACCACCGTGGACAACGGTAGTTGGATGTGCATTCATGCCTACGTGGTAGAGAATTTTCAAAGGATCCCACACCTCATTTCTTTGTAGCGTTTGGTCAATGGAGGTAGTGCAAACAACTTGACATTGGTCATCCTCAAGGCCTTGGAGGAAGGAGGTGATCTTACCTTGGAGCAAATTTCAAGGAAGCTCATCTGCTTTGGCACAGATGGAGTTAGCACCTTCCAAGGAGTTAGAAGTGGAGTGACTATGCAGATTCGATCGAAATTTGCTCCTTTTTGCATGCGGGGCCATTGTATGGCCCACAGATGCAACCTTGCAGCCAAGTCACTCACTGGATTACCCATCTTTGGAGTTGTGGAACAAATCATTCAAAAAGTCCATTCGTATTTCAGCAAGAGCCCCAAGCGCCTCTCAGAGTACCAAAAGTTGGCGGAGGTCATGGAAACGAAGGGCTTAAAGCCTCTGCTACAAGTGTCTACAAGGTGGGTGTCTCTATTGGAGCCGTTAAGGAGGCTACTTGCTGAGTACCGAACTCTCTTGGCCAAGATGAAGGCAGATGTAGGCAAGAATGAAGCTGTCGAGGTGCGACCCTTCTTTCTCTGACTTATTCTCTTCTACTTTGTTGAATTACGAGATTGTGCCGCTTGAAGCTGTTTTTTGGCAAGTTTACGGTACTCAGAAGTTCATATGCATCTTAAGAGTCAATCAAAGTGTTGTGAGGGATCGCAACATTCTAGTTTAGAATTTTCCAATTCTGAAGAACTGAATTGAAGAGTTGACTAGAACACAGACTGGAGTCTCGGATTCGATAACCCACTAGTCACTTTTCCTGAATGAATACGTTGATGATGGGCCTAGTCGACCAAACTTGTTTTTGTGCCGCCTTTCTGATCCAATCATGTTCAGAGCTTACTGTAGTACATTGATGAAGGCGGATGTAGGTGCAAGGTTTGACGACCCTTTGATTGGCCGATGTAGAAGTAGTTCTAGTCAGTCCTGTTACGTTACGACAATCCATCATGCAATTACGTGTATTTGTGGGAATCACTAGCATCAGGCTCCCAATGTCACTGTGTATGATTCATTGATCTGGGTTTTTTTGCTTATGGCTTTGAATACTTAGATTTTGGAGGTTTAGGGTTTCAATGCAGTCGAAATCTAGTATTCCAGTAATTCACAGAGAGGTTTATAACTTTTTTTGGTTGGTGGCTTCTATAGAAATGTCTGAGCTTCATGTTGGATCCCTACGCCCTGTTGGGGATGACAGCACTCATGCCGCTTCTGGAAACGGTTGATTTGCTTGTTACCTTTGCTTAGAAAAGAGATGTTTTCATCTGTGATTTTGTAGCTGCCCTTAAAATTGCAGAAGGGCAGTTATACACACTTTTTGTTGATAAATCTACTGCATATGGTGGGGACGAATTCTAGGCATTCAAGAATATCCTTGATTGTTCCCATAGTCAAATTCATATGAAGTGGCTGTCAGACCTAAACGACGAGTCTGCCCAGCTGGTCTATGTTGCAAACAGCGACAAACTGTGGGCAATTCATGACGAGTCACCGGTGGATAGAGATGTATTTTCATCTTTGGTTACTGCTATCAAGATTGAGTGCACAGGTCTGTTGCTTGTGCTTTCTTTATGTTTTGGGGCTTGGCAGTTCTTTAAGAGGTTGTCTATAAGTTTATGGTCTGTGAAATTAATTTCATGGTTCTATTGCAAAGTTTCAAATTTCGTGTAAGCCTTACTTGGTCGTTTTTCAGTATAGGATCTTCAACAAAATATAGTTAAGACTTTAGGGATTTAAATAGTTTGATTTGTTTATTCAAAATATGGTAATACAAAATTTTCAATAAAAAAATTTCCTTAACCCCTAAAGTCCCAAGGGTATTTTTTTTTCGCCCCAAACCACTCAAAACCTCCATTTTATATATGTTCATCCAAGAAAACAAAAAAAAATGTTTTTCTTAAAAATCTAATAGTAAGATCTTGTACTTAGCTTGTATGAGATCACGTGGAAAAAATTTCATGAAGTTTGACAGTATAGATTGGAAGATATTAGCATTCAAAGTTGAAAAAGAAAGTTTTCTTAAACTACAGTCTGCAATTTCAGATGACTTTAACCACCATTTGTGGAATTTTTTTGCACCATGGACTTTGAATTTAAAAAATTTTATGTTGAATAATTGAGTTGAAAGTATAGAAAAAAGATTTCAAAAAAAAACAATTGATCTTCATCCTTTAAAAAACTGTTAAGTAGAAGTAGGTCCAAGATTGGAAGAAAAACTAAATGGTTAATAGCTCTAAGATGGGATTGAACCACAATAATCCAAATGGTGAGATTGTTCTAGAAAGTAAAGTTCACCTTGTCCAACCATTTGTTTTGAAAATTTGTGAAAATTGCATTCAAAAATGAATTCAAAAATGAATCCTGTAAGTTATTTTTCCAAAAAATTGCTTAGATTGCCCGAAAAACAAGATTGTTCATAACTTTCTCACTACTAATCCAAATAGATTGAATCAAATCTTTTTATCTACACAAAAATGTAATATTTTTGAGATAAAAATTTTAAAAAAATTTATTTTGACTTTTTGTGATTTTTTTTGTACTACCCGCCAACCTCCATTTTTGACTTCTTGTGCCATGACTTTTGCTCCCGGGCACCAATTGAAATAAAAATTATATTTGCACAAAACTTATGTGATTTTCTAGCTTCACAAAAAAGTTTCAAAAAATTACGATGAATATTGAGATCGTACGAGCCTACCTGAAGTTGCATTTTGACCCCCATAGGGCCAATGGGACTTTAGGGGTTAATAATTCCATATTTCTCAATAGAATAATTTTTACATCCCAAGAATATGTGGCCGATTGACATAGTGGTTTGAGAAAATAGTCAGTTTTGAAAGTCTCATGTTCTCATAATTTGGACATGATTTTGGATATTGAGGTGCAAGAATCAATTGCGTCAATTTTACTTTAGTATTATTGCAATCACTAATCGGTTGTAAGGAAAAACAACCCATTGTGGTCAAAATTTGGAGTCTACCCTCATGCCATTGCTGAAATTTTTCAAATTTGTATCCACATAAAGACAAGTGTGAGAAATAGTGAGAGTTATTGAAATTTTATTTTTCAGACGAAATATGAATTAGTTATAAATTAGTTAAGAATTTTTGAAGTGATTTGTCCAAAAGAGTCAATAGGCTATCTGATAACCAACAAAAAATATATTTAGAAAGCTCATCTCAATCACCTAAAGTGATCACAATAATTTTTAATGTAAAAAGCCTTCAAAAGTTACTTCCTACAATGATTTACACTCAAAAAGTAAGGTGCTCCTAAAGAGGTTACTAATCCCTTCATGAGGATCACTAGTCACTCCATTGGTGTCAGTTTAGACATTGATTATGGTCTCAAAAATGAAAAATTGTCATGGGGTCAATAGGTGTCCACTATAGGTGATCTGACAGCAGTGGGTAGTTTTACCTTAGTCATCTAAAGAATATAACTCATTTCATTATTTTTTGGTTTCTTGATAAAATTCAACTTATTTAGTTAATTGACAGTCATTTTGTTTAGGACATACCAAAATTATTGGGCATAGGTGACATATCCTTTATAAATATACATAGTTTAAAATTAAAGTTTAGAAGTTTCCAAAATTGTTGATATTTTTTAAAATTATTTTTCTAAATTGTTTCTAAAAAACAATTAAATTTTTTTATTAAATAATTAAATTTCATTCATTAACGCTTTAAAGTATTTTATTTATATTCCAAAAATTGTAGATGTTTTCATAACTTTAGAAAGATAAGGTGCTCAAACCCCATTCCATTTTCAAACTAACTTTTGTTATCTTAAAAGTACACTTAGATAGTCCTTTTCAAGTTGCATACCAAGTCCAAATCCAAATGCATTAACCAATCAAATTCTTACTTTTTGAGTCATATTTAGGCACCCAATTAAAATTGGTTTTTAGTATGTTTTTTATATATTAATAGTACAACCATTGCAACCTTTGCAACAACACTCTATTGCAAAATAAATCGTAGTATTATCTTTTGTTTAAATTGCCAAAATTGGATTTTAAATTTATAATCATTACCAAAATGTGAATGAAGATTTATAGAACCAAAAACAAAACCTTATATCTAGATTACCATGTGATAGTTGAATGGGTTGTAACACTCTCCACTTGATATAATAGTAGAACAAATTCCATTACAAGGCAATGATAACAAAAAGGTTTCATCACCTTGCAATGTTTAAAAAAATGACTAGACATAATGACGGTTTAGTTGTTTAGAAAGAATAAATGAATGAAAATCAACGCGGTTGAAAACATGACACTTGGCATAATAGATGAAATTATGATATTTTGCACTTAATAGTGTATAGTGTACATAGGTGTAGATTATCATAATTTGAGTATAATGAATTTTGGAACTGTTATTGGTGAAAGTCATAATCAATAAAGCAAGTCTCTAAAATCTACTCCGTGTAAAACTACCATAGTCCAGAATTAGGGTTTGGGAGCAGTCGAGCAAACTTGAGCGACAGAGAAGTTAGGGTTTGTCTCTAAGCTCTCCCGATTCCCCGTTGCGGGTCCTTTCTGTGACTCCATTTATCACCGAGCTTCTTCGTCTCTGTCGCCATCGCCTTGGTCACCATGGCGCAGTTCGATCTCACCGCCAAAGTGGCGCCGTTTCTGGATCGTCACCTCGTGTTCCCGCTGCTGGAGTTTCTGCAGGACAAGCAGATTTACACCGACGACCAAATCTTGAAAGCCAAAATCGAGTTGTTGGCTAAGACCAACATGGTCGACTATGCCATGGACATCCACAAGAGCTTGTACCACACCGAAGACGTGCCTCAAGGTCTGTCATTCCATTTAGGGTTTTTCAGTTTAGAGGTACGGAATTTGGCGAGCCTGGTGCTCAAGAGATGACTGAATCGTGTACTCGAATTTCTTTCACTTTTGAGTTCTTGTTCCCCTGCAATGCCGGCTAGTTGTGGAGTAGCAGACCCTCATATATCACAAACCCTGCGAGTAGGGTTTGTGGCAAAGTTGGAACGATTAGGGTTGGATCAAGAATGAATCCAAAAGCAATCACATCTGAGGGATTTCATTTGAAGTTAGGTGTTAAATTCAATAAGGTTCGCTAATCTGCTTATATCCCTGTTTTCTGTGCGGAGAGTTACTCGAGGACAAGAAGCTTACTTGTCTCAATAAGGACTTTAGGATTAGTAGCTTTCTCTCGACGTTGTAC